>OY978221.1:33450197-33470130 GCA_963854785.1 Vaccinium vitis-idaea | reverse complement strand
AATCCCAATGTTGGATATTGTATGTCGCCTGATAGAGAAGCTCCTCTCATGCAATGCGACTCAAACCCTAGAGAAACGAGAGAGACACCGATATTTCCATGGAAACACAAAGGAAATCATTTCTTTCCGTATCATGTTGAGAGAAGCTCTTTATTGGCGTGGGAAGCATCCTTGGAATCAAATTGAATGGTGAAAATAGATGGCCGCCGCTGAACACTCTGAGCGCGAGCGCGGTGTGATTTCAATTTTTGGGGAAGGAACGTTATAGTCTTCAATTGAATGCTATCAAAAAGCAACGCGCTTCTGTGCGGGAGTAATTTACTCCTGAACGTTATTGTTGAGTCAGAACATATAGCAATCACAACATTCTTCAAAAAACGCTATAACTAAATGTGATTAAAAGCCAGTTTTGTTGTAGTGACGGTTCATGGGTCCTTTGAGTTTAACCCCTCTTGACACTTTCTCTTTTCAAGCGATAGCAAAAAGGACGAATATGTCCTTCACCCCACAATGGTGGCAAGTCAAGACTTTCTTCTTAGGAGACTCACTCCCTATTGGCTTGGTCTTGCTTGAGAAAGAATCACCAACCTTAGACTTAACACTCACAAACATCCGATGCAATGAGGTTGAACATGACCCTCCACACCACAAAGATTACACGTAGGAGTTTTCTTCTTAGAGGATTCCAACACCACGGGAATGGGCATTCTAGAGGAAGACTAGAAGTTCCCGGCACTCACAAAAGAGATCTTCTTACTAGGCTCTTCACTAGACTTCGATTGAAGTGAAGGAGGCTTAAAAGCCTAGACCATCTTGTCTCTAAAAGACCTTGTCATTTCGGCTAAACGTGTAGCCCACACTCATTCCTCTTAATGTCTTCGCTAGCCTCACTATGATCTCTCAAGCTCACTAATCCTAGACATAGCCTTCTCAATCTCTTTCAAACCCTCAATCCTCTCTTTTTCAATGGTAGCAAACTTATTGGTTAATTTGCCATTATAAGTCTTAAGCTCTTCTATCTCACGAGAGGTAGCAACAAGATCCTCCCTAAGAGAAACTTTCTCTTTCTCCACAATTTTAAGGGTTGACTCTAAGCTCAACTTACTCTTGGCTAGCTTCTCAGATCAATGAACAATTGATTATAGGTCTCTTGAATGTCTCAAACTCACAACTTCTTCTTCTTGTTCAACCTCAAGAGCTAACTAACTTTGGCACTAGACATCTTGCTCACAACACTCCCAACACTAGAAGAGGAAGATTTGGACAGAGATTTAGGAGAGGTAGGATGATCTATGGTAGAAACCAACACATGACGTTAGGATTTCCCTCAGTAAGCTCATATGGTCCACACTCACTACTCTCATTGTCGCTATCATCTTCACATGACACTTTAAAACCCTTCTTAAATTTCTTTTTAAGAGTATTAGCACACTCGGATTGAATGTGCCCGAAATCGTGGCACTCATGACATTGGATACCTTGTGAAGTTTACTCTTGCAAAACAAAAGTTTCTTACCACTAGTTCCAATGCCACTCGAAAGCTTGGGACTCTCACCTAGGTCTCTAGGTTTCCGAAGTGTCGCAAATCTCTTATAATTTTAATGAGCAAAGTCAAATCCTCATCATCAAGACTCTCATCGGTGTCGCTAGCCTCGGTGTTTTTCTCATTATCGATTCTAAAAGCAATATCCCTACCGGTCTTGGATACGGACTTCGAAGGTTGAAGTCCGACAAGTGGTTAAGTTCAAAGATTTGAAGTCTACCAACCAACTCAACAAAAGTTATGTCATCAACATTCGACCGTTCTTCTATGGAAGTCACTTTGGTCAAGAACCTATAGGGAAGGGACCTAAGGATCTTACGACACACTTTGAGATTTGAAAGAGGTTCACCTAGGTTATGAAATGTGTTAATGATCTCGGTGAGGCCTAGTTACGAAGCTATCAAAAGTCTCTTCATCAAGCATTTTAAGTTCCTCAAATTTAGTGGTGCACATTTGAAGTTTAGAGACCCTCACCGTTTCAATACCCTGCATGAGAGGTACAAATATTTCCCAAGCCTCTTTGCCGTGACACAAGAGAAAATGCGATTGACTTCGGATTTAGACAAAGCATTGTAAATAGCATTCAATGCATGCGAGTTCATCTCACAACTCTCAATATCCGCCGGACTCCACTCCGATTCGTTTTTCTTCCAAACCCTAACACCTAGGACAATCAAGTGATTTTTCATAACATAAAGCACGGACCTCCAAACCCCACCTAGGGCAATCAAGTGATTTTTCATTTTGGATTTCCAAAGCGAATAGTCACTACCATCAAAGTAGGGGGGGTCGAGCTACGAACCACCCTCCATAGTGCAAACAGGATCAACTCAGGTAGTCAAACAAACAAATAGCACACAGGCTCTGATACCAACTGAAATATGTAAAGTACTACAAGTCCTAGAGAGGGAGGGGGGGGGGGGGGGGTGAATAGGACGACCACTTTAAAATAAACCACTTCGATTTCAACCAATTTAATCATTCACCGTGGCAAATCAAACAACTCAACAAGTTCAATATAGAGCAATTAAACTAATGAGACAAAACACACGATATACGTGGAAACTACTTAGGGTCTAAACACCCTAAGCATAAAACCAAGGCCTAGTCCTACTTATGCATTCCATAAATCAAAAGGTTTACAAGAATTAACAAGACTAGGAATTACCCAAAAGCCCTTGTGACACCTAGCTCCAATTCTTGATGTAGTACCCGTACCCCTCTTTGATTCCATGGACTCCACAAGCACACCCGTCTTGATCTTCGAGTCAACTCGGCACCGGTCCAACCGGCTCACGTAGAAACAAGGCAACACAACGTGATGTATGAAAAAAGATTGGATTTTATGAAGGTTTTTGAAACTAAAATCAATCTAGAGTGGATCCATGAAGAGGAAGACTCTAGATTGAAGAAAGATAGAAGAGTAAACTCAAATCATCAAGAACATCAAGTTCACAAAAGAGAGAAGGGATGGAGAGATGGGACTTTCTCTCTCTAAAGGGGCTGATTTTCTCTCAAGTGTATATCTGAAAATGAAAGAAAAATGGCTTTTATAGTGCCCATTTTCGTGCTCCCAAGACAGCCACTCAAAACATGACATGTGGCCACTTAAAGAGTCTGGCAGACGCGTGTAGACGTGCGCAGATGCTCCGACAGGATTTAAACACGTGGCACAATCTCAACAGTTAAAGCCACAGCTGCCTGCAGACGAGTGTAGATGCGTGCAGACGCAATAAGTTCAAAGCTAAATCTAATGCCAAAATCATGGGATAGCAAAAACCCAAACAAGGTACTAATAAGCCAACATTATGCACATTAAAACATGTTATTTTGGATGGCCTAAATGCAAAAATGATATGCATGGATATACCTCAACGGATTTAGCTTCGAAACACTTGTCTTGGCTTTGGCTTGATCATGAAGCTTGAGATTCTCGAATGGAGCATCTAGACTCAACCCTAAGCACCCTAACTCCCAAAACCCCAAAAACAAAATTACAGACTCCGAAACACTACTACAATAATAGTTAAAGATGACAGTTAAAAACTGTCATAAAACGTGAAAGATGACAGTTTTGAAACTGTCATCTATGGAGCTGACATTAAAAGTCTAATTTTTTTTATGATAGTTTACAACTGTCATTGATATCTATATAGATGACACTTTATAAGTATCATTAAAAAACATAAGATGACAGGTTACAATTGTCATCTTAACCATAAATATGACAGTCACAAAGCATCATTAACATAAAAGATGTCGGTTATAGAATGTGATCAAAATTGGTTTAAAATTGTCATGTTTATGTTCTCATATCTGCTATTCTCAATAAGGAAAGCGAATCGAATGGACTGCAAATGTTTTTCCCATTCGACGTTTTTTGAAGTCACCTAAGTTCAAAATTGTTAATGGTTAACAAAAATATAGACCAACACTGATATGATAAGAAACATTGTAATGAAAATATGCTGGTATAGCTTTACCTCATCGCCAACCACTTCACGGTGTTTTGAAGCTACTACCTATTTGGAAATTACCAAAAAAAGGAATATGTAAGACCATCCAATTTAACTGAATCATAGTCAAAGGTCCTGCAATAGGAACATCATACCTTTTTTCCAGTCTTTCCAAGATTTTTTGGAGGTCCCTATGGGAAAAGTTTAAAAACACTAGTAAATGTATATCATTAATTCAATCGAGATCATGGAAAAACTATTATAACAGAAGTTTTACCTCATAATTAACCAATACAAGGTTTTTCGGCAAAGCCACTTGATAACCTAGTGCCTCTCCTAGAGTAGCTGCCTCCCCCGGAATGGGTATGGGAAGAAGGGCATCCTCTACTATGACAAAATCAATAGACACACGTACATTGGCTGGGCCTAGTGAAACCGTATGGATTTTTTCCAGTGGTCCAGTTCTCTCGTACATCGTACCGTGAGCGACAATGTGCTCGCGGGATCCCACTGCCAATTGACATGATTTGCTCTACAACAAATTGCACAAATTAAATTTCAAACACTAACTGAGAAAACCAATTTGCACAACTTTTTTTAAAAGAATTACCATACCCTTTTTACTTTTGGTGGTTGAGGATCTGGAGGTGTCATGTCCTTGGTCATCACCACATTTTTCACCCTAACTGGATCAAGATGTGCCATGTCATACATGGTTACCACATTATTTACCACTGGACTTAGATGAAGTTGTGGACTGCCCATATTATCACTTTTGAAGGTGTTTGAACTAGCAAAGTCTGAATGTGGTGTATTCGGTGTGCTTTGTTTAAGTACATCGATCTCCTGTCGCATTTGTGAAACCGTTGCCTCAAAGGATTTCTACCTCTCCTCACATCTTGAATGAATTCCACGTCGAGGCATGTGAAAGTAAGTGGTTGGCGTGACAAATCCTCCTACACCCCTTATTTTCCCAGGATGTTCATCAGTACCCAGTGCTATAGTTAGGATATCGTTGCTTCCTTGAATTGATAAACTTCCATCTTCTACTTGTTTGGTTATCTTGTCCTATATGACACACCCAAATATGAAAAGGAACAATATCATACTAAATCATCCACAATAGCTATGATCAGTGCATTAATGAAAACATTACTATTTTCGCCACTTGCTTCACAATATCCTCGTCGTCATACTCGCCCTTCTTATTCTGACGTGCCTTCTTCCACATGAGGCTCCTATCAAACTTCTGGGTTTTGGGTTTAGTATGAGTCCCTGAGTTCGGAGCTGAGCTTGGATCTGATGTTGCCACAGCTAACTTTTGAGCTTGTTCCTACAAATCAATAGGCAAATAATTCTCTAATTAGCAAAGCAAAGTCAAAATCAATCTGGAAATTGCAACTTGTACAAAATCTTACTAGTTCAGCTCGATCGAAACTTGGCATAACCCTTTTGGCTGATCGTATGGTTTAATTTATGGGAACTCCGTTTCTTTCGTTGAACCTCACTTTTTTCCTAGCTCATAACGATGGAGAAAGATAAGTGTAAATTCATAATGAACTACAAAAAAATGATAGAAAAAAGATTCAAGTAGTTACCTTAAATTTTTCAAAAATTCTTGTTTTCACAAATGAGTCCCAATTTTTTTGTCGTAGGAAAGAGTAGATACCAATGTTAATAATCAAAAACCATCATTCATAATATAGATGAATATAACAAAAGGTAACCATACAAGATACAACCAAGTAAAAATCCAAGTCCAAATAAATAAAGCAACAATGTAGACGAACTATCAAAAAACAATTTGTCATTCTTTAGTAGGAGAATTATCAATCCAAGTTCCCTCACAATCTTCTTGCAAGAAAGATAACATTGACTCATCAGTAGCATCAAATGGTTCAACTTCTGGTAATTCCCCGTCTGCTCCATGATTCCCAACAAAATAGTCATTGAGCTCATTATCCCCATCCAAAGGATATCCATGCTGAGGAGGTTCGAGAACAATCGACCACCTCAAATCAAGTTGATCTTCCACATAGAAAACTTGCTTGGCCTGCGACGCCAAAATGAAACAGTCGGATTTCTGGCCTATCCTCCCAAGCTCAACTAGCGTAAAACCAAGGTCATCCTCTTTAATACCCTTATTGTTATCAACCCAATCACACTTAAACACTGGAATCTTGAACATGTTATAATCAAGTTGTCATATCTCAGTTATAACTCCATAGAAATTCAACTCCCCAAACACAGGGTTTTTATCCTTGTGATTAGTAACTTGCATAGCTGTTGCCACTAAGCTAACTCCGCTATTCTGACTGACTCGTGACTTATCACGATCTTTTATGTGATAACGATAACCATTTATGATGTAGCCGGGATATTTGATCACATCGAAAAGGGGACCTTGTGCTATCCACTTTAGGGTATTCGATATACATTTTTTGGCTTTTAACTCATCAGCAACCTGTATATAGTTAAGTTGGTCAATGAGAAGTTCAATAATGGTATATATCGAAGACTCAAATCACAAGTGTTAAGAGTGGTTGTACCTTTTCCTGTAGCCAATAGATAAACGTTTTATTGTGCTCAATTTGAAGCCACGTTTGACTTCTTGATTGACAAGGATGTTTTTCTTGCAACCGCGCCATATGTTCCCTATCAATAATAGGTAATAAATATATCGCCATTAATATTGTTATAGTCAACTATCAGGAAAAAGAAAAAGATAAAAACAAGGAGAGAAATTTCCTTACTCGATGTACGGTTGGACTTCATTTGTGTTTTCTAAAACATAACGATGTGCTTGCTCCCATTCTTTACGATCAATTCTAGTAACGTGACCACTTGGTAAAGGCCTTCCGTTTTCAGAATCCTCGGAAGTCATGTTCCTGTGAACAGGAATTCCAATAGAATCCACTCCAGTTAAATACTCCGAGCAAAACTCAACAGCTTCTTCCGCAATGTAGCTTTCAGCAATGCAACCCTCAGGACGATTACGATTACGTACATGACCCTTTAAGACCTTCATGTACCTTTCAAATTGGTACATCCATCGAAAGTGAACTAGCCCACAAAGTCGTACTTCTCTAACAAGATGCACCGTCAAATGAACCATGATATCAAAGAACGACAGCGGAAAGTACTTTTCAAGCAAACATAATGTAATCACAAGGTCTGCTTGAATTTTTTCTAATTTTGGCACATCCACCACTTTGCTACAAATAGCATTGAAAAAGAAACATAATCTCGTAATGGCATATCTCACTTCCTTAGGCAGCACAGAACGCAGTGCCACAGGTAGTAACTGCTGCATCAGTACATGGCAGTCATGTGACTTGAGACCATAAAGTTTTAAATCTTCCATTGAGACCTTACTTCTAAAATTCGAAGAGTGTCCATCAGGGACCTTGAGTTCTGACAACGTTCTGCAAAATGCTTTCTTCTCCTCCCTAGACAATGTATAACATGCTTGAGGTAAGAACGTTCGCTTCTCTCCAATTACTGGTGCCAACTCTTTTCGTAGACCCTTATCTACAATATCCAAACGAGAATTAACTCCATCCTTTGTTTTGCCTGGAATATTAAGTAGTGTACCAAATATGTTCTCACACACATTCTTCTCCATATGTATAAGATCCAAAATGTGTCAGATGTACAAGTACTTCCAATATTCCAAATCAAAGAAAATTGACTTTTTCTTCCAACAAGTCGTACCAACATCTGAGGTTTTTTTTTTTTTTTTTCCTTCCCCCATATAGTGTTAATCCCTTTCACCTTATTCAGCACCTCTTCTCCACTTAACGGTTTTGGAGCGCATCCATTAATCTCTTGCTCACCATTAAATGCTTTCTTTTGCCTTCGATATGGATGATAGCGGGGAAGAAATTTCCTGTGGCCCGCATAAATATTCTTCTTAACACACCTTAATCTTTGAGAATCTGTCCCTTCGCAGCAAATTGGGCATGCATAGTACCCCTTTGTTACACTACCACTCAAATTGGCATACGCTGGAAGATCGTTAATTGTCCATAAGAGTATGGCCCTCAATCTGAAATGTTATTTTCTGTAAGCATCATAAACTTCAAAACCTACCTCCCACAAGATTTTTAAATCATCAATCAGCGGTGCGAGGTAAACATCAATGTCATTACCAGGTTGTTTCGGACCAGAAATCAACAATGATATCATCATAAATTTTCTCTTAAAGCACAACCAAGTAGGAAGATTGTGGATGACCATGATAACAGGCCAACAACTATAGCAACTACTAAGGGAATTATGTGGATTTATTCCGTCTGCAGAAAGAGCTAGACAAAGGTTTCTAGTCTCGGCAGCGAAATCTGGCCACTTGCAGTCTACAAGCTTCCATGATGGAGAATCTGCTGGGTGACATAATTGGCCATCAGAAATTCTTTCATTATCATACCATGTCAAGTTCTTTGCTATATCTGTTGACTGAAACATACTTCGAAACCTCGAGATAGGTGGAAAATACCACAGAACTTTTGCTGGCACACCAACCCTCGGTTCAGTTGAGTTTTTCTTCAACTTCCATCTTGATGTGTTACACGTAGGGCATGAACTTAAAGCTTCGAACTCCTTTCTACAGAGTATACAATCATTAGGACATGCATGTATTTTCTCATACCCCATTCCCAAAGCAGTCATGGTCTTCTTAGCCTCATAAAAGGAAGGTGGTAGCTCATTGCAGTCGGGTAACATGTCACCAAACATTGTTAGCATTTCTGTAAAAGCTTTGTCCTATAGCCCAATACTAGCTTTGAATTTAAACATTTTGACCAACGTAGACAACTTTGAGTACTTTTTGCAGCCTGGAAACAACGGTTTTTCTGCATCGTCGATCAATTTTTTGAACTCCTTAGGATCAGTCGTGCAATGATCGGCAGCAGCCTCAACCATTTCTCTAGCTTGTGCTACATCAGGTAAGGGTGGCGTACGAACTTCTTAATCAGAAATATCTTCTGCATTTACAAATGGTGAGGCCCTTTCGGTAGCCGATTCTCCATGCCATATCCATGTAAGATAACCTTGGTCAATACCATTAAAAAATAGATGGTTTCTAATCTCTTCAATTGGTTGGCATTTCAAATTCCCACACAACCTACATGGACACCTGATGGATTGAAGATCACTCGCATGTATTAGAGCAGTTTTCAAAAAATGCTCAACCCCATTTTCGTAGTCTTTTGATCTTCGATCCTTGAGCATCCAAGATCTATCCATTCAAGTAGATTTTTGTCCCCCTAACAATGGGGAAAAAAAAAACACCTATCCAAGAGGAATTGTGTAAAAATCATTGTGTTATATTTCTATCCAAATCATGAAATTCACAATGTTGCAACTCAATACGAAAATACTTTAAACGGTTTACCAAAAAAAAAAAAAAAAGCAAGTCAAAAAAAAAAATAACAAAGAAGAAAAAAAAGTAGTTAAGCTTACCCAAGAGTGTATTTGGTTTGAACGGATTAGCTCCTCAACAATAGTCACCTAGATCTCTCTTCCAACTAACACAACAAAGACGACAAAGATGTTAGGTAGAAAGAAAAGAAAAGAAGTATATATATCACTATCACATCATGAAGGATATTCTACAATCCAACCAAAAAGAGGTATGAATTTGTTACAATCAAAATTTACCACTGCTAACACCATACATGCATAATTTTTAACCCATACGGCTCAAAATTCTATGCCACAAGAAAAGTTTAAGCAACACATGCTTAAAGTCCAACCCACAAAGGGTATGACACATAGGCTAAAATTTAACTTCAGACATGCCACACATTAGGACACGATCAAATTCCAATCCATTCCTGCTAACATTTATGCCACTTATGCTAATTTTCATGCCACTAAGGTTACAATTGACTAACACGTTTTGCTAGGATCAAAAACATGAAAAGACAAAATTGGGTTTAGAATAATGTCAATCAGTTTAGGGATACTCTGTTATTTAAAGTTGGCAAAAGAAAAGAAGATTTTCCAAAGGGGACAATTCAGTGTGGGTGTTCAAAATAACATGTTATATCCAAGAATGGTGTTGAAACTTGTAAAATATCCAATTAACTAACACGTTTTGCACTGGTTGTTATGCAAAAGCTAGGGCATTCACATGACAACCCCAATGTCAATGTGGCGCCGCCAGTGACGCCACTATAATTAATGCCACTAAGGCCATAATTCTAAGCCAGTTAAAGAGAGGGAAGCAATCTTTCTTGGTGATCTTAAACCCCTTTTTATCAAACTGAATTGTCACAGAGGAAGTTCATCAAACAGTTCATGAGCAATATGAGCAACAGTGGTACCAAAAAAATTTCCCCAGTGTCCCGCCATATAATCTTAACATTCACGAAGTAATTAAGTAGAAAGAGTAGAGGGGGAGAGAGGGAGTGAAAGAGAGAGGGAGATAGTTGTGTACCAATACTAGTCGCTGAAGCTTTTGAAGAACTGAAGGGGATCGAACTAACGCAATAAAGCAATGGCAAGGGTTTCAATTTGTGAAGATCGTGGCAGTGACTTGCTCCGAAATACAGCAATGGCGCTTTACGATTGAAGGAGAGAGAAGATTGTGGTAGAGAATACGGTGGCGCGCGAGGACGTGGAGGGTTTTTTACTGTAGTTTCGTTTTTAGGCGCCTAAGGACTCCAAAATTATGGTGCCATATAATTTCCGTGCTTTGATCAATTTCACTTCTGTTTTTGGGCGCAAATATTCCAAAAACATGGCGCCACTTTTAACTTTTTTGATATAAAATTTGGTTTGTATCAATGTCACTTTTACTTAAAACTGACATTGTAAAGTAATTCATTGTTTCAATGTCAGTTTTCATCAAAATTGAGATTAAAAAGGTTCCCATAAATTTTTTATTGGAGTATTTGGTTTTGGATGTCACTTTTAATCAAAACTGACTATAAAAAAAACTGACATTATACAAGGGGATTAGTTATGTCACCAACTTGAAAAGTGACATAATAAAAACATAAAATGACAGTTTTGTTTGTAGACTGACATCAATACTTATTCCAGTATTTTTAATGACAGGTTTTCAAAAACTGACGTGTTTTTTACTTTCATAGTGTCATATTTAAGCACTATTGCAGTAGTGAAAGGCTTGACATAACCCGGAAAATGCCAACAAAAACTAACAGAAATTAATTGAACTCTCTCTCTCTCTCTCTCTCTCTCTCTCTCTCTCTCTCTCTAATTCAGAGGAGATGGAAATCTTCATTAACCGACGAACTATAACTGAAATCAGAGAGAATGAGATACAGAAAAGAGAGATACAAACTGTAACTGAATAGCGTAACTATTACTCTAACTAACTTTCCCAGTAGTTACTACATTGCTAGCACACGTGGACTGGTTGGTTACAACTGTTGTACACTTGGACTGGTTTTGATCATCATGCATAGGCGTGGCTTGAGTTTGACAATCTAACCACTTCAACACTCAATCATAAAACTTGTAAATTCGCCTAAAAGCCCTCCAAATTAATGAAAATAACTATTATCTCCAGTTCGTCACCACTAACGTCATCGTCCTTGGCCCTATCCTTTACATGTGAATATAAATCCTGCCTAAGCTATCAAGAACTTCCAAACCAAGTAGGCAAGAAATGGACGATTGCGTTCGACTCCTGGTGGTAACGTTTCCGGGCCAAGGGCATATCATTCCCGGCCTCCGATTCGCCAAGCGCCTTGTCGAAAAGGGCGTCCAGGTCACTTTTGTAACCGCCTTTTCCTACCTCAATCGCTTGACTAAATCTTCCGCCGCTACTCCACAAGGCTTGACCTTTTCCGGCTTTTCTGACGGCTACGATGAAGGCAACAGTCATTTGTGGACCAACAACGACGATGCTGATCGCTACATGAAGGAGCTAAAGATCCGCGGATCAGAGGCCATAGCAAAACTCATTACATCAGCGGCTGAAAGAGGCCAGCCTTTTATTCATGTGGTTTACCCAACAATTACCGCTTGGGTAGGCCAAGTTGCACGTGCCCTTCACGTGCCGTCCACTCTCCTTTGGCTTCAACCAGCCACCATCTTTGGTATTTACTACTTTTATTTCCATGGTTATGGAGAGTCCATTGGAAAAAACATGAATGACCCCTCTTGGTCGATTGAATTACCGGGACTGCCACTGCTCACTGGTAGTGACCTTCCCTCTTTTTTGGATTCTTCAAACACTTTTGATTTTGGTCTTCCATTATTTAAAGATCATTTTGATGTACTTGATTCTGAAACAAATCCCAAAGTACTTGTAAACTCCTTTGATGCCTTGGAGCCTGGGGCTCTAAGAGCAATCGAGAAGCTAAACATGGTTGCTATTGGACCTTTAATACCATCAGCTTTCTTGGATGGAAAGAATCCGTCGGACTCTTCTACTGGAGGAGATGTCTTTGATCAGTATTCAAAAGACTACATCGAATGGTTGAATTCAAAGCCTAGTGAATCTGTGATTTATGTAGCGTTTGGAAGCTACGCTTCTACAACGAAGCGACAAATGGAGGAGATTGAACGCGGGCTGCTGGAATGTGGGAGACCGTTTTTGTGGGTGGTAAGAGCAACAGAAGATGGGAAGTTGAGTTGCAAAGAAGAACTGAATCAACAAGGGATGATAGTGTCGTGGTGTTCTCAAGTGGAGGTGCTGTCACACTCGTCGGTTGGGTGTTTTGTGACTCATTGCGGGTGGAATTCGTCATTGGAGAGCTTGGTTTCTGGGGTTCCGGTGGTGGCTTTCCCGCAGTGGTCCGACCAAGTGACGAATGGAAAACTTATCGAGGATGTTTGGAAAACCGGGATAAGAGTGACAAGAAATGAGGATGGAAACGTAGAGAGGGGTGAGATTAAAAAGTGCATAGAAGTGGTGATGGGAGGAGATGAAAAGAGAAGCAATGCTAAAAAGTGGAAGGATTTGGGAAGAGAAGCCGGAAAGGAAGGTGGATCGTCAGACAAGAATCTTAAAACTTTTGTTGAAGAGGTCAGGGCTAGTTTGGTAAAATAAACAATGTCCTTGGAAACTACTCTAGTAAGACTGTTTGTAAGCAATTTATGTGTGTTTGAGAATTTGATCTTTCCTAATCTCAACAGTCATGTCACATTTTAAGTTGTCTCAAGAATCAAGATCCACTTTTACATAGGAGTGGCGACAGGGCGGATCGGGATTCGCATACCTGACCCTGACCCAAAAATCTAGTCCCGACTAGTTAATGAATAGATACTCCCGTCTAGCTCCGACCGGGTAATTACATCCTTAACAACTCCCTCCGGTCATAATTGTAGTTCATTGTGATCAATCGTGCTATGTTTTGGATTAGAAGACAGAGTGTCTCTTAGCGTGATTTTTTAAACTTTTCGGCATCGAACTTAAAGAGCTAATTAGTTGAAAAAGTTCAAAACCTTACACACGTAAGTGCTCATGTGCAGGGGTGTACAGTGCTAATTAGTTGAAGACAGAGGGGCTTGTAGGTGTAAAAGTTCTGGTCCCAAAGAGGAGAGAGAGAGAGAGAGAGAGAGAGAGAGAGATTCCTTGTAGAGATACACAATGCTTAACCGTTGTTCTCTTTTTTAGTTGTACGCTTAGACCCAGGTTTACAAAAACAACTTCCGAGATGTTGGGTGTAAAATATTTTGCGCTGGTGGAGGCAAGTCATTTTACAGGAAGAAAATGTTTTACATCTTGTTTTCTTACCAAACACCACAAATTAAGTAAAATATTTTTGAGGAATATGTTTTACGTTGAAACAAATGGAGCCTTAATGTAAAACTTCATAATTCCAATTTATGGAAGAGACGCTATCATTACACCTTTCAGGTCAACTTTTACCTAGGCTTTCCAAAATTATCTTTCACCTTTATCCAATATCTCTTTACTGATTAACGTTTCAAAAAGGCAAAATAATAGTAATTATAGTATACAAACTTTTATCTATCAACTTTTCAAAATAGACACTTATTAAAGGACAGTCTAAAATAGAATACTCGACTATTAAAAAGAATTAGATGGAGTAATTGTACAATTTTTTTCATTAGCTTTTCAAAATGGACACTCAGAGACAACCTAAAATAGTATACTAGACTATTATTTGGTGAAGCAAGAAGTGGACCAAGGGACCGTGCAACGCAGCATCTCAACCATCAAAAGTGTTTTAAATGGTTTGGGATTCGCTGGCTATTTCTTATCTGTCAAAGTGCTTTATTACTGATAAGAAAGTTTCAGCGAATCTGAACCATTGATTTCCAAGATGGAAGGTGGTGATATACGTTGCATGATGCAGCACATTAAATGCGTTACACCATCTCTGCTTCCGCAAGAAGTATGTCTCATGGGTGGGTATTAAGGGGTCTGCAGAGCCCTGAGCCTCTCCTAAAAAACCCATAATTTTCTGATAATATTCTCCATTTTCATGTACCCAAAATGTATATGTATAATTTTAGTGAATGGATGCCAGGGCACCGCACCTAAAGGTAGATTATTTATTCTTTACCAAAAAAACATGAACTTTTGAAGGATTACTTAAATATTAGTCCTCCCTCATATAGACACTTATGTTCCATACCGGTCTTTTTTGGAGGTTAAGTTTTCATCCTTGCATTTAAAAAAACTCAACATTGCCTTTGTTTCACTTTTGGGTAAATTGAAAAAATTGATTTTTTAGTTTTTTTAGTTTTGTCCTTATTCAAATTTTTTTACATTTGTTAGTTTTCGGTCGATTTTTTGTGGTTTCTTGGCTTGTCTCGACGAAAGGAATCTAAAAAGTATAAAACTATTAGTCAAACTTAAAATTTTGTGAATAAAGACGAAAAATAATCCAAAAAACTCAAAGATTCTAAAAAGGGCCGGAGATTTGGGGTCTAAAGTAAACTCGGAGGTCCTAAGCGTGATTTGCGGAAATAATTTACAGGGAATAAAATCCTACTGGTACGCTCACCATATTGGGTCCCAATTCATTTGAAAAATCCACCAAAACCATAAATGTGGTTCCATTAATGGTTTACTCGAAAGTGATTGATTTATACAATTAATCATGAAACACTTCTTATAGAAACTTTAGAGAAAATTTTGGGTGCCGGTAGGGTAGATTCACGTGGTGTCTGACACCACACATCCAAGCCGTCCAAACATGTTTTGGACGGTCCAGATCTATGGTGGCATTTTCGTAAATTTTGGGCCAAATTTACCCCCACAAATCTGGCCCGTCCAAAACATGTTCGGATGGCTCGAATGTGGTGCCGGGCACCACGTGTATCTAGCCTACCCGCACCCAAAATTTTCTCGAAACCTTATCATGTTTTTGTCAATCATTCTAATGAAACTTTCTTTTGCCTTGTAAAAAAAAAAAGAAACTTTATCATGCTTTTGTCAATTCTTATAGAAACTTTAATTATCATGTTTTTGTCAATCAGTCGTTTGCACATGCATCACGTATATTATAGAAAGCAAACAACCACCACAAGATTTTCATTAATCCCAAATCTATCATGTTTTTCTGATTTACTCCCTCCGTCCCAATTTTATAGTCCCTCGTTCTATCCTAACCGGATAAAAAAACGATTATATCTTTCAATCGGTAATACATTTTATATGCAATATGGATCTTGTTTGATAGATCTTGATTTAATCTAATAAACAAAGTGTTCAAAATCACCTAAAACATTGTAGATTATAAGATATAACACTTTGAAAAGTGACACGAACTCCCAAAAGGGACTATAAAATTGGGACGGAGGGAGTATCTATTATAGTATTGAAGGATGGGTTTTCGCGAGGAGCGCCATGAGCGCGACAAGTGGCATGAATTGATTGGGTTGTGATGAAAATTATAAAGGAAGCAATGTAGCATTATCAAAGTAAACATAACACATTCCATAAATCTTTTTTGAAATTTCTAACCATGAATCTTAGTGTATATCCATAAATATTCTAATTACCCTTTCCATAATCTTCTAATTTTTTTTTTTCAAACTTACAGTACACAATCTATATTCTAATGTAGACCAATTCCTATATGGAAATTGATGAGGACTATACACAAATTTCAAAAAAATTACATGTTCTATAGTTACCCATTTGTCTGATTACCTTTTATCATTTCTTTTCTTCTTACTTTGGATTATCTTATATGCTAAATCTTTTGATTTACACACTCTCTCTGTAGTTAATTATCGATGTATTTCTTTAGCTATAGAAATTTGTAGTGATTGCTATTTCTCACTTTTTTTCTAATAGGAGATCAACCCAAACAAAGAGAAGCGCATGATATTTCTCACTTTTTTGAATGCCCGTATCACGTCATTGGATGGCTCTTTTAAGATATTGTACTTTTTTTAATAGTTCTTAGGTATTTGTTTGATATTTTTCATATTTTTTTCCAGTATTTGCATCTCCAAATTGCTTTCGTGCCAATGAAGGCCCAAAATTGGTTAGTTATTTCATTTCTTTAACGTAAAATTTCTTATCAGTTTGACATTTTTTATATCTATATTTTACTATATGAATGCAATGAAAAAGTGAGAATGAATATCACAAATATTGAATATGTAGAAGAGTCTTTGAAAGTTCACTCCTCGAATTGGGAAACACTTTTGAATTTGAAAACACTCTCCATTCAGAAAAAAAAAAAAAAAAAACTCCGTCAAAAATATTTTAGTATGCTCTAATTAAGTATTTGAGAGGAATAATGAGCAGCATTTATACGATGCACGGTCTTGAGGAAGAGATCGACAGAGGACTTAGGAACATCTTCCAAATTTCGTTTGTTCTTCTAAAGGTAAACCCTTTATTTTACTTTATACCCCTTTTTTCTACAAGTGTTTTTTATATCGGGAAAATATTCTTTATACCGGCGGTGTAAGTCAAAACTTCCTCCAAATCTATTACATTGCGCTATGTATCCAAACAGTGGTCCCAAAAGGTCTACATGGACACATGGTGCAATGCAATCGATTTAGAGAAAACTTTAGTTTACACTGCCGGTGTAAAGAATGTTTTATCTTTTTTATCATCTCAAGTTGTAAGTTCCCGAACGGATTCTAATAATCTCTATTAGATCTTTTAGAAATGATTATGATAGAATATGAAATCATCTTCAGGATAGACTAGAAATATTAATTATTACAATTCTCCAAACGAAGCCTATTCTATGAATATTCCAATAACATAAGTTGATGGTTTTACAATTTATAAACGTCTAAGTGTTGAAACTCCAAGTGCTTAAAAAGTTTATAATCAAATTTGAGAACCATGCAACCATCACCAAGCCATCTAAACTATCCGGTTATGACTGATACTGGATTGTATCTTTAATTTCAAGAGAGTAGTATTGCATGATGGATTTTCGTGAAGAGAGCTGCAGTTGTGACAATTGACAGAAACTAATTGGTTTTGTGATGAAATACTTTAGCATGCATTGTATCATTAACAAGTGTCATAAATCTTTTTTGAATTTCAAAGTAATAAATCTTGATTTAGTGTTGAATTTTGAAACCATATGGTTTCCTATATATATGTTAACACGTACAACCCCTAAATGGAAAGTTTAAAATCAACAACTCTCCCTTTGATTATATTCCATTCAAATTCTATAACTAATCCTAAAAGTTAATATTACTATATTCCATTCAAACTCTAAAATATTACCTCTTTGACTTCCTCCCAAAACCCTACCTTCTACTTCTCTTCCTCCCTCTATCGTGTTCTCTCCACACCCCTACTCTCTCTCTCTCTCTCTCTCTCTCTCACAAAGGTAATCCCGTTCTCAACTTTGTTAGTCATCTTCATTTTTATAAGCAATCTGTTTTCTTTTTCCTACTTTTCTTGCTCACCGCTTTAAATAATCTTTCATATGGGTTCGAGCAGTATATTTTTTATGACAACTTATGAATTCTTCGAATTGCAGACCACCATTCAAGTCATTCCTCGACGTATTGCACCGTTGTGCATTCAACCTTAACAAAAGGTTAGTGGAGTTTGTTTATTGCAGTGTATTGCCAATGCCACGGTGGTTTGATGAGTTTTGTACTTTTATGCTCTATATTTGGACTTTCCCTATGCTCTATATTTTACACCCTTTGCCATGTCAAACCAAGACCGATTTATATGCGATGCATGCGAACTTCGTTTTTTCATTTTCTGCATAATTTTTTCAAGCTATGCTCTTTTTTTTTTTTTTTTTTTAATCATGATGATAGTATCAGATATTTTTTGCTTGGTTGATTGCTACCTTCAATCATTTTTATGTATAAGAATGATGCTATACATTTTGAGTTTTCCTTTTCTCTGCAGGTATTATGTTGATATGAAGTGACAAACTATTGGGCTACAATGAACAATGTTTATATTTCACATACAAAATTATTCTTATAGATATCCTCTAGTTCATTCAAATTCTCCACCATTTGAATCACAGCCCTTTTAGCCTTCGGAAAGTAATAAGTTCCCACTAAATATTTATTAAATCTCAATTAATTAGGCAACTATATTATTGTATATCTTAATTACATTCCACTTAATTAGGCAATTACATTTACATATAAATATATATATGTGTCACTAAATAAGCATCCATAAACTATTTTACATGTAAAAATGATGAAAACATAACCTCCCATAATGACAAGGATGGAAATTAACCTGGTACGTTCAATTATGACTATTATTTAATTAATGGCCTATCTCATAGGAGAGAAAATTTTGGGTACGGGTAGGGTAGATCCACGTCATGCCCAGCATCACATCCGAGCCGACCAAACATGTTTTGGACGGCCCAGATCTGTGGGGGTAAATGTGGCCCCAAAATTTATAAAAATGCCACCCAAGGATATGGGCGATCCAAAACATGTTTGGACGGCTCGGATGTGGTGATGGGCACCACATGGATCTACCTTACCCGTACCCAAAATTTTCTCCTCATGAGAAGAATTTGGGTGCACCATACGGTCGGTATCTGACGTGGTAACCGTAAACTTCTATCACAGCCAGGAAATGGGGATCCTGGTATACGCTCCCTGGTGTGCGACATCAAAGAGATGTTGGATGTGCTTGGCTCTTTGTAGATCCAAACCATCCATTATCAAGATGAAATCCATGTCATTAATTGCTGAGATAAACGACTCTGATGCACACACCAAAGCAGCACACTAGGGACGAACACTAGCACACCTGGGTCCAGCTGTCCATCTCAATAATCATGTTGGGATGAAACCTGTTCTAAAAACCAAGAGAGAGATTTCTGAAGTTTTGGTCCGGACGGGGTCCCGGGAGGTCCGGACGGAAAGTGTAGAAAGTTGTCTGCAGATTTTTGGTGCAATTCTGAAGTTGCTGAATTTTTGGTCCGGACGGTTTTGGATTTTGGTCCAGACGGTTTTGGCTTTTGGTCCGGACGGTGGTCAAGTCCGTCCGCACGGGAAAAATGCGCGATTTTGCGTTTTTTAGGGTTTCTGATGTATTGTGTCGCCTTACACTATAAAAGGGACACTTAGGGCAGCTCCCATTGGAACTTTGTAACTTTGATCATTATTCATCATAGTGAAACACCCCAGCACCCCGTGGAGTACGATTAAGCAATCAGCTTAAGTCGGAACCACGTAAAATCTTTGTGTCTTGTTCTTTCTTGCTTCTCATTGTTTTCTGTTCTTGGTTTGTTCTTCGATTGTGTGTGTTTGTCTGTGGGTTTAAAGCGCGCGAATCCATAACAACTGGTATCAGAGCTCCGGGTAAGGAGGTCAAGGGTTTACACAATGGCTGAAGACAAAGTCAAGATCGAGAAGTTCAATGGTACGAACTACGCGTTCTGGAAGATGCAGATGGAGGATATTTTGTATCAGAAGGATCTGTATCTCCCCATCGATGGCAAGAAGCCAGACGAGATGAAGCAAGCAGATTGGGATGTTCTGGATCGCAAAGCCCTAGGGA